>OZ023157.1:20603082-20645582 GCA_963678695.2 Diplodus puntazzo | reverse complement strand
TTCTGGAAACTATTAAGCCCCACGGTCCCACTCACGCGCCCGTCTGTTTGGTAAGGAGAGGAAAGGAAAGGAAAGGAGAAGGGCGTTATCAAAGGAGGAGTCGGTGCAGACAGATTTGCTCAATTCTTTACAGGTGAAAAGACAATTGTGAGTTTATTTTATGTATTTTTTTTTAGCCAAGACATAACCCCTCTCATTCATGTTGGGAAAGGTACGGCCTGCGAATGAATGCAGAAGTCCAAAGAATATTTTGACGTGGTGAGAATAAGGAGAACCTGTTTATCTTGGGGTTTTAAATTTGACGTATCATTAAATCCAGTAGGGCTTCAACACGCATGACTGACTCAAACCACGGGCTGCATTCTGTGAGATTCATCGTCAGGCCGTAAATGCCTCCCTCTGCCTTTGAAGTCATCTCTTTGCATTTGGCAATCCAGTGCTGCGAGGTTCTTAGGGAGCGAAATCCATATAAATTACCACCTTGGAGATAGACTTACATACAGCTTCTTCTTCCTCCTCCTCCTCCTCCTCCTCATCCACCTCCTCGGTCTACAGCAACAGCTGAGAAATCCTGCCTTTAAGCAAACAGTCTCTGCTTCGCCGTACTGTTATTGTTTTAGTGAAATTTTCCTCCCCGTCATTCTTAATGCCTTCGCTTGATGAGTCAGCCCTGTGCAGAGGAGATCGCCAAACCTTAGCTCCGCTGGAGAACTCCCTTGGATGCAGAGGCTTCTGTGCTTCATGCAGCCTCTCAAGGAAACCTATTGAAATTCGTTTCGCAGTTGACACGCAATAGCTTAGACTGACTGTGAGATTTACTCAATAACTTGGATATTTATTTTTTTTTGCCCAATGTCTGTAATTGTAACACCCTCAGTTTGAAGCTCACCGAACCTTAAGCAACATGTCACTTGTTGTATCAGAAGCTCCAGTGCGTGTTGCCCCCTTTTCAAGCGGAGCTAAATTGCTTTCTTAACCTCTTTGATTGCCTCTTTGATTTTCAGATCCTTTGAACCACATGTGTTACCAGTAAAGTTTGTCAGACTTGCCTGCAACTCCTCTTTTTCCATTTTCTAGGCCTCTAAAGACTTTCTCTCCCTGTCACTGCACTGTAGCCAGAGCAAAGACCCGGGGCCACCGACAAACCCTGAGTTTAATTGGGTCTAAACTGCTCTTTGTTTCCCAGAGGGGACCTCCACGAAACAGTCGCAAATTGTTCAGAAGGCGCTGCTAATTGGGGGCCTGGTGGAAAAGTCCTTAATGAAGGAATTCACATCACAAGTACTGTAATGCCATTGCAAAACGAGATCACTGGCGATCACTTGAGCGCTGTCCCTTGAGGATTTAAGTGGTAAACACCTTCCATAGACAACTAAAAATGTAGTAACTGTGTCACAGAGGACAGCTGGAATCATTTCCACTTGAAACATCTCTTTTTTTATGAAGACATCCATTTATATGTTTTTTTTTCTCTGAAATGCCCTGTTCCGCATTTCGTTTCCTTATTTTGCAATTTTCTTCCCTCAAATTAAACATTTAAGACACATCCTCAATAACAGAAGTTGCACAGGCTCCTTTCCTCCTAATTATCTCACCTTCGGCTGCTCCTCTTCCTCTGCTCCTCTTCCCCTGAGGACTTCTCTGCTCCAACATTTGGTGGAGGCCTTAGAACTGGCCCAGCATTTGGCTGTTACCAGCATGGTACTGCAAAGCACAGAGACATCCACGTGGCCAAAAGGTCACCACTATACTGTTAACTGACTACTGAGGGCATCTGTTAGGTACTGTTGACCTTAAGTCATAGAAGCAACAATTAAAAGTAAGACGTAAATAATAGAGAAGGAGTATTTTTAACTCCACCATGAATATGTGGTTTAGATCAGTGCACAACTGGAAGAGTGTTGGTTGGTTGCTGCCTAATTACCTTATGTGACACACTGAAAAGCAGCCACGACTGCATAACTAAGCGAATATAAAATCCAGTACTTTGGTCAGCAGCTTTTCCTGGAGGAAAACAACTCAGAGGCTAAATAAAGTTCAGTCACATCATTACATTGATGGTTTATGTGGCTGTAGTGATGAAATCACACAGCTGAAGCTGAGATTTCCAGCCGACTCAAGACTAAACATACAGTCAGTACGACTACATAAGACCTGATGTGAAATCTTAGTGTGCCGTTCCTTTGTAATGAGTCCTTGTGGGATGCTCCATTTCTGAAAATACGCTTAGCTAACCTTAGCCTAAAGACTCGAAAAGCTTTAAAGGTATTTAAATCAGCCTACCAGCACCCCTATGGCAACCATTGGAGAATTCATGAGTTTACCACTCTCCACACACACATTTTGGTTTCTACACTTAGCTTTTTGTACAGGATTGTTTAGTTTGTTGCTGGCGAACAGAGCTAGGGTAGCTGTTTCTCTCTGTTTCCAGTCTTTACGCTAAACTAAGCTAAGCTAAGCTAAGCTAAGCTAAGATAAGATAAGCTATGATAACTGTCTCCTGGCTCCAGCGTCCTATTGAACAGACAGATATGAGAGTGGTATCAATTTTCTTATCTTACTTTAAGCATAAAGACTATAAATAGCGCCCTTAAAGGTGTCAAAATCTGCCAACTGGCCTCCAGTGGAGAATCCTAGAATTTAACCCTTGTAAAATGGCAAATGCATGTTTTTTATACTTACATTTTATACAGATGAAACACATTATATAAATCATGCTAACTGGTTATAGGAAGAGATGCTGGTTGGTAGATTTTGTTGCATGCGAGCAAAGCAAGGCTAGCTCTTTCCTCCTATTTCCAGTCATGCTAAGCTAAGCTAACTGTCTCCTGGCTTCCAGCTTCCTGTTGAACAGACAGAAGTGACTAGCAATGTGATATGAGAAGTGGTATCAATTTTCTCCACTTACTTTAGATAGAAAGCAAATAAACATATTTCTTTTTATATATTTCCCAACAGCAGCAGTAAAATGCGCCAAGAATGTGTTTTCTTTGCCTGAAAAAACTGCAAACAGTCTTTCAAAAGCTGAGATCTATTATCGCTGATGTGCTCCGAGAATATGTGTCCAGGCTTGTTGGACCAGCCCTGTGACCCACTTTAGAGTTGTGACCCAGTGATTGAGATACACTATCTAGATGGAGCTATTTAAGGACTGGAGATGGAGCACGGTCTCTGGGGGCCCTCTGAAAGAATATGAGCAGAAACGTGCTTTGAGATATCCTGAACATGCACATGTACAGTATGTTCTCAGTACATTAGCCAGCAACTTTTGACACCTCAGCTATCAATGTGTGAAGGTAAGGATAGAAAAAAAGATATCTTGTGAAAGCAGACACAGAGCCCTCTCTGCCACAAGACTCTGATTTGTAGCTTCGACCAAATGCTGAAAAGGAGGCCTTATTGCATAGACAATCCGTCTTATTCAGTAGTTATTATCACTTGTCAGGACAGAAAGACAAAAATCCTTCCTGGTAAACGTCGCTTTTAGCATTACTGTGAACGCTGTGAAGCCTAGAAACAGCTCAAATTGTATGAATGCAGGATGGAGCAGAGCAAAGAAAACTCAACCTCAAAGTGTTAAATGAGAGAGGGGAGTTCTGACTGCATTTTAGATTTAGACAATTAGCACATCAGGAACCCTGCGGTTTTTTAATTAATTCAGAGTTATTATATCTGTCTGTGTCGAAGCACAGAGAACATCTGTTTGGTTGACGGGGCAAATGTTGACAAACTTAAGAAATGATAGAGAAAACATATTTACTGTTTTCAGTTTTATGTTATCTGGTTAGCTGATGACATCTGCATTGTGTACCAAACTACAACAGCCACTTGGAACATGGTCAGGCACATAACCCAGAATAAAATAGCACATTTTTGTTTTCACACAGTGTTTTTGAACAGATACACTGGGGCAACGTAAGCCAGCTGTGGATACTAACCAGACATATCGTCATCTTTCAAGTTGATATTGCTATTACCAAATCTTTCTTTGGTGCCATTCTGTGGTGACAGTTGAAAGACGTTTTTATATTTCCAGGATTTCTGTACAGACAACGATGAGGTGTAACAGTACAGTAAGACAACACTAGTGCCAGACACAGGTTGTGATGAATAAAAGGTATGAGCACTTGTCACAAATTGGACCAAATACAGGACAATTGTGTCCCCCGGAGGAAACCAGGAGAGGGTATTGAAAAACGTGAGGGTTGTCGTGTGAAACTTCATAATAGTGAAGCATGGAGCAGCAGTCTTCCACATATGCTGGTGTGGATATGACCAGGATAGAGGACTGAGATAGTGTTCTTTTATGAACACTCACTCAGCCCACGTTCAATCATTGGTAACAACCCTGAAGTCGTGACTGAATACCTGGTTCCGATATATTCAGACGAGGCTTGAGTCAGCAACTGCATTTCAGTGCTTATCACCGCTGAATGCCCGCTTGAAGGGTTTTGTCACAGTTGCAACCTTGTTATACGCAGGAAATCAACAGTTGTGCATCTTTATTGTATTCTTTTATATGTGTATAATATGGTTAAAATAACTGCATTGTATTTTAGTAACAGGAACGTGCTGAATACATGCTGTGGCCGGGCGGTGTCAGGGTCAGGTGGGATGACCCGTTCACATTGACAGCAAACATGAGGCTTAACTTTCTCCTCTGTGTCAGTCTGAAAGGACTGTGATGATGCCTCGGGCCTCAAGCTGTGACACTGATTTGTGAGGTTGGTCTTGCACAATGGGCGCTACAACTATGTATTGTTGCTGCATAAGATTGAACTTATCCATGGATTCATTCAAATCATCAATCGACTAATCAGAGGGTCATATTTAAGGCCTGGCGCGACATTGTTTGAGATTCAATTCCAGCTCCGGATCGAAGTTGTCTTTTCTTTTTGTTCATAAATTGCTTGCGACCTCGGATAAATCGCCTATTTTCAGCATCAGCCCCACACAGCAACTACATCCATTCACATTCATTTAAACCTCTGCTAAAGGGTTTTTCTTATTGTCATCAATTCTTCTCAGACCTCATTCTTCTCCACAGTATTTCCTGATAAAGCACAGTATGTATCTAACTTTTACAACTGAGTCCCCGAAGCTCAATCCTAGTGAACCTTTCCTGACTGTGAAACTGACTGATTTTCACTAAACAACATAATAATCATGAAGATTTTGCCAAGGTCTTTTGTGACAAACTCTTACCTTTTACCTTATCAGACAATTGCACCTCTTGTAACTTGGATATTGCACAAGGCCATGTTGTTATTTTTGCTAATATTCCAGTTAATTGTTAAGCCCTAATGCAAACAATATGTCCACAGGGACGCACACACTCAGTCACATCAGCACCAAGGTCACTGTTCATGCCACTGTGATTTAGATTTACCCCTGGACTTCTAATCCTAAACACAAAGTACCAAACCACAACCTTAACATAAGCCTAATTGTAACACTAATCCCCTCAAGCAGGCATTCACCCCTCACTCTGTGGCAGAAGTCTCCTCACAAGGCCTTTGAGCAGAAAAACACAGCATGGGTGATAGATGTTTGTGGTCTGTATTTGACAGACAATCCATGGTGCTATCACATCCAGTAAATCTCGATGATCAATTGCCTGTGGAGGGTTTCCCACACTCTGCTGCACGTGTGTAGGCAGAGTGTTCACTCTGATAATGTGCATTGTGTGCTTCGGGGGAGAGAATGGGCAGCTGTTTGCTCTACTATGACTAGCCTACACACACCATTACTATGTTTGAAATATTTCGCAAGTGGCCCTCAACATCTTTCCTTATGGTTTGGAGATTGTGAAGTACTCATCCACATGGAGAATGTGTGGATCCGTCATGAGCACATACAGCTCATAAAACGGTGAATTGCGGTTTAAACAAACAAGACATATTCATTTTATTAATTAGCCGTTATAAAGGTTCTGGTTAATAGTTTATGTTACTGTTGGCCAGAGCCAAGCAAGCTTTTTTCCCGTTGTCTCCAGTCCTTGTGCTAAGCTTAGCTAACTTGATTGGGATTTACTTTATTTGTCACATACCCTGTTCACAGCTTCATCACCACAAAGTCATGGTAAGGAACACATAATCATTAGCTGTAGGTGTCGTTAGCAGATAAAGCTGCTGGTTTTAGCACATGGATAGTGAATGTGAAAGAACCTTCTGGAGAATCCAGTCTCGCTCCTTGGAGCTCATGCGTCACACACTGAGACTTGAAACTTGCACTGGTCTTATGAAAAGGCACTAAAGAATTTCATATAATCTTCTTTAATATGTTTCCCTCGGCGGCATACTAAGTAGGCTTAATTGTCATTACTCTCCCCGTGCAGCTACGTACAGCGTGTGCTCTGTCGGTGCTGTGGCAAAGGGATTTGTCTAAACTGACTAACTTGATAATGGCGGTTCGCACCTTGTGGTTTTCTGCTCGGTCCCCACTCCGCTGCTGAATTCGATTTAATCCCCATGTGGAAGTGGAGGTCGTAGCCTCCTCGCTCTGGGCTCCAACACTGACTCGAGTACAAATAGCAGTCATGGTTGATTACCACTCTAGGGTTGAGACGTGGCGAAATCTCAGCCAGACATTCAAATGGCTCTTAATCAAGTTCACATTTGATTACTCTGCTTGGCTTAATAGGTTTCTGCCCCTCAGTGAAACAAAAGGCTGGTGTAGATTGAGTCTGTGCTCTGATCTGACCTGTGAAGTCTAAACAGTCGCGAGCAGGACTGTGTTGTCCTGCATGACGGCCCTCCATTTTACTTGGCAACTTTTGCCAGACATGAGCACATTCCTGATGTTAATTCTCCTCAGCTCTAAAGTGCGTGCATAACACACTCTTACGTAGACGTGGAAACACACAGACGATCCTAAAAACACACGAAGCGTCTTGTAAAAATGATCGGAGCAGACTTTCATCCAGAGGGTGAACCAGACAGAAACATCTCTGCACTTTTGCTCTCATCTTTTACAAAATGTTGGTATGATAATGTAGGTGGGTGCTTTATCGTCCATACTCTGTGATCATTTTGTCTAAGTTCTGTTTGAACTTTTCTTCTGTCAGAGTTTGTCCACGACCCTACAGACTTCGACCCTTCGTTCAAACTCCGCCGGAAAGGTTTATTTAAGAGGCACAGCTGGGGCCTCTTTCTCTCTGTTTTGTAACATGACAAATTGGAAAACTTTTTTTCCCCCTCCCCCTGCCTCCTTCTCACTCTCTTCCATTACAAAATCCTGAAGGGTTCGTGCCTGGGCTGCGGAGGAGGATGAAGAGGAGGTAGCAGGCCGCAGCCAAACACTCCAGTATAGACTCTTCCCTCATTTTTCGACCCTTAGCAGAAATCCCACGGGTCAGCCCAAAGGTCAGCAGAGTAGACCCCTGCCCCTCTGCCTTCCTACTCACCATCACTCTCTTTCTATATGTCTTCCCTGTTTGTCTCATTACTGGTCAAACTTGGTTTTGTGTTGTCTGATTCTGAAAAGCTGCCGGGCTGCTGAACACAAAGTTTTATTAACATTTCTCACTCGATGTTTTCGTGAACTGGCCTGAGTTGTTGATCATGAATCTCCTGCAGCATTTGCGATGTTCTATTTTGTCTTTCGCTGTGGCTCTCTGAGAAGACAAAGTGCGCATCGAGGTTGAGCCAAGTGGGTGCCGAGACAGATGACACACAGTCGGGCTGTTTATCTTGCCCTCATATAAAGCTCTCTTACCTAAATATTTGAGAAGATAATGAAGATTTCTCATGTCTCACAGTGAAGCACGTTTGGTATTAGCTGGGCCATCTTCTTCTCTTGAGAAACTGTTTTATTTGTGTGAGTACATGCTATCTTCAGTAGACTAAACTAGATGTTTTCTTTCCCAGCAGACATTGCAACAGTCTCTAAGCGTTTTGAATAACTCCACCACGCACTCACTTACAGCCAACACACCCACCTGGTGCTTTTGTGTGGCCTGCCAGTTTTATTATTCTCTATAGTTTTGGATGAATCAGTGCCAGTTATGAAGCTCCTAGAGCTCGAAAGGATCACCTCCGAGGATCTGTGTGGATGTAGCTTGAGGAAGTTTTTGTTGGTGACTACATAATATTTCTCCAGCTCGTGTTTTAACAGTAGTGCTGACATACAGTACAGAAGGTGTGTAAGTGGCTCACAGAGTGACACAGAGTTCACAGAAGTTCAGGGAAAACCTGACTGTGGTATGTCATGGACCCAGGTAGATTACAGGGTTATGAAATAAGTCTTGCATAACACATCTAACCTGAAGAAATCAGCCATAGTGTTCAGTATTCTGAAAAGACCATTCAATTAGCTCCAGACTGAACTGTTATTAGTATAGGTATTAACATGTAAGAACTGGATGTAGTTTTGTACAGACAATCATGGTGCCAAAAGGATAAAACCTACAGACTTTGGTGATCCCCTGATTATTCACCTTGCACCACTAGTAGGTCAAAGTTTTCCATTGTCTGGTTGAGACATTGTCAGTGTTTAGAGGATGAATCTTTGAGAAGGATGAAGCTTTTCTGGTCAGGATTCTCTGACTTTTCAAATGGATCAGGAGTTACCTGGTTGCCCACAGGCACTGCAAACCTCTCCTTATACATGTAGCCTATTAAATGTATAGCAGTGTTTCCCAAACGTATACTTTACATGTGGGACAAAGTATATTTGGAGAGCTGCTTTCTGCTTTTCGTAGATCTGCTACAAAATGAACAAGCATCCTCCACGCGCGGGGTACCTGCTGTTATGAAAACAAAATGAGAACGAAAGAAAATCCTAATTGCGAGGTGAGTTTTTCGGTGGACTTTATCAAAAGTTCTGTGGACGAAGAAAGCAATAATCTATTTCAATGTTGCTGTGAGAGAGAAAACAGAAAGTGCTTTACTTAGCATTGTCATTTTGAGCTGTTAGCATGCTAATGCAAGCACCTAGTACCAACGTTTGCAGATACTTGGTGGTCAGAGCACTGTTACAGAGCAGTGGCCCTGGAGCTGGTACAGATCATCTTGGTCAAGGGCACCTGAATCATGGCTGTCCATCTGACAGTCTCTTTGTGATGCCCTATACAACTTTCAAGACTGGTTTCCATACTACTCAGGCTCTTTTCAGCACCACTGTTCACAGTACTTGAAGTCTGCCTTCACCTCAACCGCTGTTGAGTGTTGTGTGATGAGGCGGTAGTCTCAGTGTCTACTAGAGCTTTGTAGTGCCCCGGTTGATCTCAGAGGGCAGGCCTCCGACTTATAAATAGCACTGCTGTGGGTGTCGGAGGAAATGGGGCTGTGGCTGGGGGCGAGGCTTGCGTCAGGAGAGGACTCTGCCTCCCAACCAGACTGAACTCATCTCGGAGGAACGGCGGACAGCGGCGGGGGCAGTGGATTTGTAATCCGGTCCAAATGGCGATGACCCAAAGCATTTTCACGCAGCCACCGCTTTGGTCAACACACAGGCAGCTCATTGATAGCATGTGTGACATTCCTTCGTCCGATCGCAGTATCCCAGCCCAGCTCAGTCTGTTCTCAGATCTTCAGCCCTGTCCCCAGCTGTAAAAGCTCGGCCCCCTTTGACTTGTAGCTCAACCCGTCCCCTCCATTTGCTCTCACAGTTGCAGTTCAGCTTGTTCTCTTATGTCATCCTGAGTCATGTCAACGTGTTTACCATCTTATTCTTTGCTTCCTCTTCTTCCGCCCTGTGTCATTTCCTTTTCAAACAAAAGACAAACCTGGTAGTACGCACCAGTTCACAAAACCCTGCAATATACGAGTAAGCCAAAACTATGTTTGGCCGGATCAGAGTTATCACGGACTCTCTTTAAACTTGGATATTTCTAGCCAGATAAATCCTGGTCGTGTTTAGCACAGATTGAATTTACAGCTGTCATTAAAATGGATGCCAGTGACCATTTTCCAGAGTCCACTTGATTTTCTCCTGCTTGACAAACATGTTCACTACTTCTGTGAGTCAAAGCAGTAAGCCAACATCCATCTAGACCTTGACAAAAAGTGCTAGAGTAGGGTATCGAAAAAGGAGCGAAAAAGTGACAAAAGCTAACTTACAAATGGATTCATTGCTCTTTAAAAGTATTGTAAAGAAACCATACACAACGTTTAGAATCCACCTTTTTTATGATATCCCTGATTCAGCCTGAGAGAAGAGGATGTCTCATTCGACTTCAGTCTGTGCCCTTTCATAGATCTCTTTTCTTGCTACGTCTTTCTGCATCTGGTCTCACATCTTCAGGGAAAGGGACTAGGATGCGAGAAAAATGCAAGCGAGGGGAATTGTGGCTGCAATTATAGGAATCGGGATGCACCCATTGTCTGCAGTAGCCTCCCTGACCGCCAGTGTGGTTTGTGCTGCCTGGAAGCTCAGCGTTTGAGTTTTATTTATTTGTGTGAGTGGAAATCAGACAAAAGGACCGGAAAAATGGAAAATATGGTAACTCTGCCTAAATGATATAATACAATTGTCAGAAGATTAAACACAGATGCTGTCATGTGTAAAGCTACTGTGTAATTTTAGACGATCTGAGACCGACTGTAATGGCTCTGATCATGGCCTTTGTCTACACTCCCTTTTCTCCTCTCTGACCATCACGGCTACTCTAGCTGGTGCTATACCTTAGCATCGCTGGCCTTCACCTTCAGCTAGCTAACCCCGTGACTTACTTCCTTTTGCTCCCGCAGATGTTTCTGTCAGCAGCATCTCGTGGTTGAGTCTGAGAGGCGGCCGTGCACTCCCCCCGCAGCCATTATTGGAAGTTAACAGCACGCCAAGTTTGAGCATGTCAGCATCTAAATAAACAATACACAATGGGCCGACGCGTCGAAACTGGCTGCCTGCTATGACTGGTGTTGACATGTCTAAACAAATAAACAAACAGGCACGCACACAAGAAAGAAGAAGGATGAGGAGAGCAAAGAGAAAACGCTTTAACGCAAGCCTGGCTGCTTTTTATGAATAATTCAAATCCTTGGGACTTCTGAGAGAGAGAAAGATGCCCCTCTACCCACCCACCCACGCTCACCCACGCACACGCACACCCACACACACACACACACACACACACACACACACACACACACACACACACACGCACACACACACACACACACACATACACACACACACACACACACACACACACACAAACCGATCACAGCGGTACAGAGAGGAGGATATGTGGGGAGTGTGTGAATGTGTGCAGCAATATGTCAGGTTGAATTCATGGTATTTAGGTTGAGCTCCGTTTCAAGATTTCCCTTCGCTGCTGGAGTTGGAGACTAGCCTTAAATGTAAATACAGTCATCCTGTTTATCCTGCTTCATCCCCTTCATCCACCCCTATTCTCTCCCGTCCTTCCTCCTGTCCTGTTCATCATGCTGCACGTCCAAGTAAGCAAGCGTTCACAATACCGCTCACCATTTCAAATCAGTGCTTTATGTTTTGACCTAAGCTGTGCAAGCAGATGTTGACACGCCAGACTCCACACTTTTCAATACGATATTAAAAATGTAAATGATCGAGTCAGAGGGCCGAGGCGGGCGGGTTGATTCAGTGAGAAGATTAAAAATGTCATAACAATAAACCCAGATTGCTGATATTCAATGTGATGGTAGCGATAAGAGACAGAAATGAAAGGGGGGGGGTGTAAAACGACCTTTTCCTGGATGTACAAAACATCAGTTCAATCACAACCACGCGATGGAAACAAAATGTGAACTATCCGTGAGTGAATTCCAATTATAGTTTGGGATTGCCTGTTGCTCACTTGAAATGTCAACTGGTAAAATGTTTGTTGTGTTTTATTTGTGGGAGAAATAATGTTTTATGAAAACAGCACATAAGGACACGTACTTCATCTGATTTGTTTTGTATTCAGCTGATGATTTAGTGTCCTTTAATGTCCCCATGTGCTCTATTGCTATGCCCATAATATGGCAAGGTCCTGTATGGCCTTATAAATAAAAGAATCACAAAGTATATGTGATCCTCTCTATCTACAATGTAGACATGGCCAAAGATTTTATTATAAGGTCCCTGTTTGACCAGATGTCACTTCCTCTATAACCTCCCTCAGGGATAATGTGCCTTTGTAATAAACAGTGTTGGACAGTAATTTGTAAGGCTTTTTAAGTTGTATGTATGATACCCACATTCAGAGTGGTTTCAAGTTACAGTATATAATTTAATATCAATTATCAACAACTGTATAGATAATGGATAGTCAAAATGTGGAATGAAAGCTAGCCACATCAAGGTAAAACATTATATTAGCTAAGGTTAGCATTCAACCACTTCCCAGCTAATCTTACTGTTTGATTACATCCAGTGCTTTTGACTTTCTGGCTTAAAGGAATGTGTCCAAGATGTGCTCTGATATTTTGAAATTGACTTCACCACACAGAAAAATTGCTAGCTAGGAAGTGGGTGAAGCTAAGCTAACTCTTGACGTTAGATACCTCGAAAACGTAAACTGGAAGTGTTCACTCTATATTCCAAAGTTAGTCGCTATGGTGCTAATACGAAGTTGTTCATCTTTATAAAGATAACTAGCCTCAATTAGCTTGTGTTACATATTGTAGCACCTTTTTACCAAGTGAAACACAATCCAAACAAATGAATGAAATAATCTGAATTGATTAGTACATTATTATGATGTAACTGCCAGCGGTGGTGCATTTGCAGCCATGCTGCCAACACTTAGTTGACCTTTCCGTTCATCAAGCTGGAGATATCATCGGTGTCGGAGATTCCTGATTCCTCCAACTGAGGAATACAAGACAGAGGCTGACATGCATGGTTTTTCCCACTTGGCGGCTCATAATTATGGTTTTAATGGTATGAAGTGAACATAAACCTCAAGAGATTGTCACGTGTGTGTGTGTGTGTGTGTGCGTGGCTTTTGCAGCTGTTTGCAGATGTAATTTACTAATACTTGCTGATGGTTGATTAATAATCAACCGTAATTATGTTTTTAATGACTAAAAATTATTTTAAAAAATTTAAGTTTTTAAAGTTGTCCAACACCAGGAAGCATAAAACAGATCTGTTCAGTGTAAAAGGGCTGATTTCAGATCTGAATTGTGTAGTGCAAAATAATATGGAGGGCATGACAATAAAGAGCTTCTTTATGAAACAGGACATTTTGAAAAGTACAGTCAATGTCTAAGTAAACGCTGCATTATTTTTCTGTTCTACGTGCACAGTATAATGTATCCTTGACATACATACCAAGATTCTTTCTTTTCTTTTTCATACCTTTTTTCAGGTCTATTCATTCATTAAGACTGCACATACAACAGTAATTAAGTACACCAATGCCTCTCATAATCCCTGTATATATACCACTCAGCAGTAAGTTGCATCAAACTCCACTCACCAAGAGTTTACCCTTATTGCCCGAGGGTGACTCAGCTCTGTTGCTTGTGTATGTGTGTGTATGTGTGTCTTTATGTGCTATCCTGAGAGGACTGTGTTTGAATGTGTTCCCCCCCCCATTTGGCTGTGGCTGGAGTGGGCAGTTTTTCCTCTCTCTGTAAGGTCGGGTCGAGGGGAAATGGATGATCGGGGGGCAATTCACTGAACAAGATGCTCTTTGATATCCTCTAGACGTGTTGCATCACTGCTATTTGCCTGGGAACACTGACCTGGATATTTAGGTAGAGCAAGTTTATGCAAAGCCTTTCCGGGGCCTGCTTGTGTGCGTGTGTGGGTTTTGTGTATCCGTTCTCTATCCCCTCCATCAAGTAGCAACTTTCCAGGATCTAATTAGGGCCAGAGAGGGCCACTATTGACTCTGAACACAACAGACCCCGCTTGCTAATGAGACCCCAGAAAATAAAGATCGCTGACACAAAAGGAGCTGAAATCTTTTAATTAATTCACTTTTTTCTTTGTCTCTTTTCAGCCCCAAAGACCTGCAGCCCGAAGCAGTTTGTGTGCAAAGATGGGGTGACGTGCATCTCAAAGGGCTGGCGCTGCGATCGGGAGAAAGACTGTCCGGATGGCTCTGATGAGGAGCCCGATGTTTGTAAGTCTTAAAAAAAAAAAAAAGTCCAATATGTCAAATCCAGACACGGATGGCTACCTTCTTGTTTGCACTTATTGTTCTGATCTGGCTGCATCTGACTTTCACAGAAGAGTGAACTTTGACTGACATTTAACCACTCAGGCTAGATAATTGGAGCCTACAGTATGCTTTTCAGCTTATGTTGATATATATATAGAGAACCCCCAGTAAAGTGTGTTCAGTACACGTCGTTTTCTCCTCATGTAGTGTATTGTCTTGCCTGTTCAAGGCTCTGAGGAGTCAGAGAGCATTTTTATAAATCATTATTATTATTGTTATTATTATTATTATTATTATTATTATCATTATTATTATGCATCACGATGTACCATCTTCAGCTGCGAAGGAAATGTGTGAATAATGTAGGCTGATTTGACTTAAATACTGTTCAACAGGTCTCCAAGTGTAAAAACGTATCGGAAATGGATCCAAAATTTGCTGTGATGACTCTTGATATGACCAAAGATATTTTTTGTGGCATCAAAGGTATGCTAATCCATTACTGTAGCTTCTGATTCCTCCAAACATATCCTAAAAGCAGTCGTCAGCGAACGAGAGTGTAAGCCTATTAGATGTGTGTGGCTGACCATAGCCCGTGTGGAGAAAACAATGGGATGTTCTTCATCATTAGGGGACAGAGGTCACTCTGCCCTTAAACAGCCCTGTCACGCCCAATTAGGAGATTTACAGTGTTTGTCTTTCTTAGAAAGATGTGATTTCCTTTTGCATTCAGAACCACAGAGGATGCAGTCATGAGACAAACCCAAACGGAACGTAGGACTCAAAAAAAAAGAAAAAAGACAGCCGTCGTTTGAAAGTCCTCATTAGAGCCGAGATGCTTTGAGCCTGAATCCCTGGGGAGGGAATGAAAGCAGCAGTGTCTCGTTGGTCAGCCTCTTAGACTGAAACGCCTGTAGTTTTCTAAGAGGACAGAGAGCTTGGGATGGAGTGGGGGGGCAGTGTGTGTGTGTGTGTGTGTGTGTGTGTGTGTGTGTGTGTGTACATGTTGCTTCTTTGGCGGGGGGTTAGCCCGGGAGAGAGAGAGTGAGTGAGCGACTGGGAGGCCAGAGCAGAGTGCTGTAGCTGCCGTCTAGACGCAGAGACTGTATGAGAGCAGGTCTGGAAGTCATTAGAGACTCGCCCAGAGCAATGGAGAAACCTGCTGTTTTTCACAACCTGCTCTTTCCCTCCCCTCTCATCTGTGGGGCCCAGCCTCCTTCCGTGTCTCTATCTGGGGCAGAAACACCAGTGACTCCATCGCCTGTCTGCTTATGCCAAACTCTCTCAAAAACAACAGTTACAGGACCTCTGCTCCAGAGTGTCAGGATGTAGAGCCCAAGAAGTGAGTCAGAGGCACAAAAGAAATGCCAAGTTTTAGCTTAGCTTCCTGAGAATTTAGATGCTTTCTTGAAGTGAAGATTAGTGAAATTTATTGAGGAGCATTGCCAAGTACAAGTACATGACAAAGGTTGGGATAAACACTCCTGTCTGCTGCTTCAGAGTATGAACAAAGACAAAAGTCAGTACAGAAGATGGAATAGTCTTAAGATGGTGCTTACAGTTGGTTACAAATTGTGGGTTTCTTTGGAAGTGTGTCCTTCATTCAAATTAAGGTAGAGTCTGGGGATATTCTGTGGGGATTTTTTTTTGTAAAAAAAACACCCAAAATGTATCCTGGAGGCAAGTCATTCTAAAAGCCTGATATGTTTATTCCTGTGAATCCAGGCCTGTATTATTATCTTCACAAATCACACCAGTGAGTCACACTATTGCACTGGATGATATGCTTCTTCATTAGAGTTTTCACTTTCGTTTGTGTCAGTCCAATTGCATCCTTTTAGTCCGGTCAGGAGAGTCTAGTAGATTGAGGTCAAAAGAATATTTATTACGGCAGCTGACAATGTGATAATTGTCAGAAAGTCTTTGTTGCTCAGACTCTACAGGGACTCTATAGTCCAGTCACTGGTGGTGATAGTGTCTTACTGACGGCAGCATGAGGGAACTAAAGGCAGAGAGAGAATCATATTTAAAAAGACAGCAGCAAGGTGACAGGTTAAAAGTGAAGGTGTGTCGCTCTGCTATTGGATAGACCCAAGCTGCCGATGTGAACAACTGATATCAGTGACAATGAGGCGGGGAACTGTAACTGGGCATGCATAAAATTAAAGTGTATATTCGTTACCCTAGGATTTTCCTCTCCATTAGGAACCAGTGGACTTTGGGCTGAGAGCCACACACAGGTTTGGGAAGTAGGAAGCCAAATGATAATTACATTATCAACTAATCTATATCTGTGCATGGCCTGAATCATTTTCGCTGACCTTGATGCTGCCCGCTGTGTTTTCATTTGGTTTGTTTCGTTTTGTTGTTTTGATTTCCATCAGTGTTTTGTTTATTCAGGATGTCTGAATGTACTTGAGAGTGAAAAAATCATTGCTCTTTTAAAGGGTGTAATTGCATTAGTGTGCTATTATATTATGATTATATCACTGGCATGAAATGGTCTTCAAATGACAAACATTACTGTGTATTGCTATCATTTCTGGGGCAGTTTATCATCCAAGAGAAGTAGTTATCGTGACAGATTAATGCATTGTTGGTTTTGGTCCCTTCATGTAATTTGTATATATAAAAAAAAAAACATCTCCGGCCTTATGATTAAAGTCTGCATTTGGATATCTGGTGCCGACATTGCGAGGTGCCTGCTGTGTAACCACAACCTCCATCATTCAATTTAGACTTTTGCTGCATGCCCTCTCCACCTTTCCCC
This sequence comes from Diplodus puntazzo, assembly GCA_963678695.2. Classification (NCBI taxonomy): domain Eukaryota; kingdom Metazoa; phylum Chordata; class Actinopteri; order Spariformes; family Sparidae; genus Diplodus; species Diplodus puntazzo. The sequence continues at coordinate 20,628,735 of OZ023157.1, read as the reverse complement.
CCCGTGAAGCTTGCTAATGTCAAATGATCCACATACCCCCCGTAATGCTCGAGTAGTGAATCAGTCTGAGTGAAATGTGGTTAATTAGCATTTTTATAGCTCATCATAGGTAAACACTGTGCAGAGAAAACTGGTAATCCTCTTTTCTGAGCAGTTGTCACAAGGACTGAAACAAACACTGAAATTGAAACGCCATGTTGTCATATGCGAGCGTTTCATCCCAGACTATATGTACACCACCTGTACACTGAGTAACATTTGTAGTTGTATTGTTGTGATAAATGTGCTCTTTGTGACGGTGCTTTTGCAGGCACTTCTGGTAGAAAGATGCATGAGAGAGGTTTATTTATTCACTCGTGTGGACAGGGCTTCACAGTGGCCTTTGTTAGTGTGTTGGCTATTGCCGGGGAAGTCAGCCACTGTCCAGTGCAGCTGCTTTGCCCTGCTGTGTAACCCCCACAATGCTGTTCTTTGTACCCCGGGGTGCTGGGTCAGACTGGCATAAAGGGATACTGACAGAGTCAAACAAAAACAAAGTGGTTGTCTGGGCATATGACCTTTTTATAGAACTTTGATCTGCATTCCGGATCAATGACCAATTGAAAGCCGTGCAATGGAGATAAATGTGAAGATAATTTGCTGCTCCACAGCCTTCAGGTAGGGTGTCGACGCTTACAGAGCTGCCATCTCCTCAGGCTTTAGACTTTATTGGGGTCCTGAAATATGCCCACGTGCAGTGAGTGTGCCCTGGAAACAAAGGAAGTGTGTAACGCTGCAATGACGTCCCCTCCCAGGCCTGTAATATGGGCCATTTTACAGACAGTCCCCACCTAGAATTGCAATTAGCTTTTTAGGAGACATTACAACCACTTTCAGAGTAAAAGAAAAAAATAATTTTTCATGACATCATGTGCGTCTTACTGACTGCTATCAAAAGAAATAGAAGACTAAATTAAATCTGTTGAGTCTTTGATCTGAAAGTCTGCTATAATTGGACATAAGGGAACATTGTTCATCATTTATTTCGTCAGTGGTGACATTTACCAGGCAGTCGACCCAAAGCCAGTGGCTATACTGTTAAGATACTGTATGTAAGAGGAAGTGATCCGTTTGATCCTGCTACTATCTCCTAAAAAGCAGCCACCGCCCAGTCCAGATAGCTATCAACATGTCGAGGAAAACAGCCGCTGCTCAACATGAAAGAGTCTGTCGCCTCGCAGCACCTTGTTCCTGCAAGAACCTGCTGCAGGTGTGAGAGCGTGTGCACACAGTCTGCTCTCCGCCTCCTCCTCTCTCTCGCACACTAACACACACTTTTCTCATTTCCCTCCCACAGACAATATAGCAAACGTTTCACCGTTCCAAAACAGTTCAAAGACGCTTTTAAACTGTGCTCTTTAAACAGTGTTCCCAGTAGCCACTATCAGCACACACACACACACACACACACACTAATATTCATGTTTGCATTCCGTCACAGCAGCGGAAGAAGAGAGGGTTTGTCAGTATGAGTGTGCAGCACTTTGAATCTCAACTTGACTCATGCTACATGATGTTTTGGCCTCAATGACATGAAAATGCACTTTATTTTGGCAGCTGTCAGAATACGTAATTACATGACAAGCTAGGTGTTATATTTCACTTTTACTGAATCAGAGAGGAGCAGACTCGAGGTCGTTGTGCTATAGTTCATCCCTCACTTGAACTGCTACAGGGATGTGCTGTGGATTAATTAATATTTCATGTACTGAAATTAGAAATGTGACCAGAATAGAAGTAGGTTTTTTAATTATCACATACAATTACACAGTGCAATACCTCCATGACTCAGAAACTCAAAACTTGCATTAAATGATTTTATTTGAGGTCGTGCAATAAGCTAATCGTCATATGAAGTTGACATTAGCCATTAGCATTAGTCTTTTTAGACAACCGTCAGAAATGGAGCCACATTAGCATAATATCGTATTTCTGGCAGTTCATAGTGAACGTAAAATAGCTGCCTCTTTAGCAGCAAAATGCTATACTGTGTGCTAGGTAGCTTGCAAAGTTAGCTATATGCAAACTTGGCTTGAAACAATGCTAATGAGAGCAGTCAGACTGAAACGAAGAGGTGAAGTTGTCAGGCCTAAAAAAATTCAGAATGACCTGAAAGATGTGGAAACGTTCAGTTGTCATTTTTGCCATAACAGCCGAGTGTTACGGATCATTTGTGTCCCCGCCTACTAGAAATAAAATTCCCTTCATCCCAACAATCCAAGAGCACGTATGAGCAAATATTGAGCACATACTTTCGAGAGGGGTCGAGCTGCAGCCTTGCAGACACGCCCCCTACAAAAAACACCTCTAAAGAACCGTCCAATTCTTTGCAGATGCAAAGCGGCTACAGAATTCAAACCATGCCTTTGAAAATAAAATATATAAATCTAGGTATTTTAGTTTAGGTATTAGGCGAAAATAATGCCTTGCAGTCAATGCACTGGGTTAGCCTAACTGCTCAAAATATGTTAAAGTTTGCCATCTTAGACTACGGAGCCTTTTATTATTTTATTATTTTTACAAGTATAGGTACAACTTATATCCATTGGATACAATATTTAACATCAAAATGGAGTACTGGCCTCTTCTGTGGGCCAAATTGGAATTTCAACTCCCGTCGCCTTTACGTTCGTGCTGCTGCTGGAGATGGATAGTATTATATTTTCAGCAGTAGCAAACTCGTGTCTTGAGCGTCTGAAAATGAGTTGTTAAAGACTGAACTTGTGCAGCGGTAACAGTAAAGATTTATGGAGGAAAAGCAGAAATCATATATAGTTGATATACATACAGTACATATATATAAATATATGCTCTATTTGAGGGTGTGGTGAGGTGGATGTGATCCACAGGCCGCCAGCTGGCCATTTTTAGATGAGGAGTTGAGGCTGGGGCAGTAGAGAGGGCACAACTGGCCCCTTGAAGCAGGACAAGACTGTGTTCAGCCAAGAAAAGCGTGTCAGGGGTTTTAAATTTTAAAAAGACCATTATGTAATCTCAGCAGGGCCCTCTGCAGAAGGGAGTGGGGCAGGCCAGAGGCACCCTTAGGGGGGGACTACAAGCCTGGGACAAGAAGGGAGACAGAGTGGGATTTATGATGCAGGAGAATGAAAGACACAGAAGATAATAATATGATAATTTGAGTGATGGAAACCCCCACTCTGCCTCTTGAAGGTATACAGATGCTGAACACCTGGCTCTGCCTCGTGGCTGGTGTTTCTCTCTGTACAGCAAACTTACCTTGTGTCTGATTAGTCGCAGTAATAAATGACTACATCCTGTTTATGATGGTGCATTATTGAACACACCGCTTGTCTTCTGCAGTTGTTGTTTAACTTCTGTCTCCTCGGGGTTCTTGGCTCCTCCGATGACGAATACTCTGATCCTCCTCTCCGACCCCCTCGGGCCTTCCCTGTCATTTACGTAGCTGTTTTTCTATGAGATAATTAGAGCATTAGAAAAGAAATTCAAAGGACAGGCGGCTATGTAACAAATTAAAATGACTGTCTGGAGAGGGGTTGGTGCTTAATTTGTGATGATGATAAAGTTAGGCTCTTTTGCTTTCTGCGTATCAACTCGAAGCCATAACAGACTATGTGCCTCTCAGATGTTTAGTCATTCTGTGGCAGCAGTATGGCCCTCTTTCTGTCCTTTACAAGAACAACTTGCACAATACTAATAGTTTTAAACTAATCCTCAGTCCATTGTGAGGGAATAAGAGGCTGAATGAATCAAAGAATGAGTCTGTTCAATCTCAGAAATAGAGTGGCTATGTAAGTACCTTATTCAGTAGGCAATAGGTCTATTTTCTTCTTTCATCCGTGTGAAAGAAATGGCAGAAAAGTGTGTCTGTCTCTGCCTGTATGATCACAGGTGAGAGAGGTGTGTTTAAGGACTTTTATTATCCGTCCTTTTATGCCTAAGCTCAAGGAAAAAGGTGGCAGGCATATCTTACCCATTGATTTCCTTTGTGTGTGTTCGTTTACTTTTACTCTTTCGTAACCAATACAGATATAGGCCCAATCTATTTATTTGTTTGGGGTATCTGGTGGTGTTGTCCTGTTCGATTCCTTGCAATTTACTTTGTTGATAGAGCTGTTTGCTCAGTGGTTTCTCTGCCCCGAGGAGCAGCGGTGCTGCTGTGTTTGGAGAACGGTCAGTTTGTTGTGCTTTTGAGAGCTGGATTTAGCCTTCCTGCTTTGCTTGTCGCCCTGCCAGCCACCCCAGAAGAAGCCCCCCAGAAAGGAATGAAAATGTGGTGTTGATATGTTGGAAGGAAAGGGGGTAAGCAGGGAGCAGAGAGAGACCCATGATCCAACCCTCAAGTGCAGAGTTCATAGAGGGCACACAGTCTGCCACCAGGGTCAAAGCCAAAGATGGTTATAATGAGCTGCTTTTGTGCTGTAAAGTTGTATAAATACACTGTTAAACTGAGGTACGTTTGCCGAGACAAAGGGAGATCAGGTGGCTGAAAATAAAATGACCTAGTATTTGTGAGGTGTGGTTGGAGTGGCAGATTAATGTGTGTGTTTCACCTGCAGGGTGAAGTGTTTATTATAGGATAGCCGTCAGACATAAACAGCAGTGGAGTGCAGCATTGTTTCCCACACCACTTGCCTGCTCTTCTGCCGTCGTGATCTCTGTGACAAGAACGCGTTGAGCAGAAACATGAAATATAAACTTATACTCTATGTATAGAGATAAATATATGTATGGTACATGTGTTTGTGTGTACCTACAGTATTTAACCACAAGACACAGGCTTACACACACAGTAACACACACGCACGCAACCATCTGCATAAACATTTTTTGTTGGACAGCCATTTTTGCTTTGTGTTGACTACATACCCACCAGTTTTGAACTAGGGATGCAAATTTTAAGGAATATCTTTGACAATTAGATGCCTCAGCTGCCAGATTTCCGTTGTCCATTGACTTGTCAGTTGCTACTCGACCAGTAAGTGATGAAATGACCGCACTTTGTCAGATTTCCCGTGTTTGTATGACCTGCAACCTGCAACACAGCACTCAAGTTTCCCACCCCGAGTACGACGTCAGAGGAAAATGGCCGCTGTGTGACTGTGGTTGAATAATTGCTATAATGTACTAATATCCGTTTGTATAAAAGGCCTTTTGTATGTTTGAATGGCAAAGTAATTGCATTGAATTTAACAAGATACTTTTTTATGTAATTGTGCCCATGTCTGATGTCAATTAATATTAATACAACTTTTAATTGCCTACATTTTTAATGGTGATTAATCAATTCATCATTAATCATTAAGGTCCCTAGTTTAAATCTATGCTGCATTACACAGTTTGTTTGTGTGTTTGTGTTATTTTGTACTGTTTATGTGTCCCTGTACTTGTCTGCACTGGCTTTTAATCACTTTACTGCCTTTTAAAAAAAAAGAAGAAAAAAAAGAGTAGCAACATCAAAACACAAACTCTCATGTAGCCACTAGGTCCTCTCTTAGGCCTAAATGAAGCTCTGGTGTTGTTGCATCTTGCTTTTGGTGCCATGTCCTAGTTTAATTTGGAGTTTTGTTACTTTGGCAGGGCACACAATGATTTTTTTTTGGGGGGTGCAAGGGTCAAGGGGTGCCTCGGGGCTGCTTGGTCAGGATTCGGATGCTCCGTCCAAGAATGTGTCATGTGGGCCAAGAACATCGCAGAGAGGGCCAGCTGGTCATCAGTGGTCAGAGAAACCCAGTATTAGTGTGTCATTAAGAACTGCTGGCTGGAAAGTGGTGCAGCACTATTTATTCATGAGGTGTATTAATGGTTAAACATATTAAATTATTCAGCTATATCTGGGTGATGTCCGTGTGAAGTAACGAGATTGGTTTTAATTATCTGATGCTTGTCGAATGTGGGGCGATAGTTTAGATATGTGTATTTTTCGACATTGTTTCACATGCTGGAGCGTCTGTAGGATTTAAAATGAAAGCTGTGACAGTGGTTAGCCTCTTTGCTCTCCACAGTTGGCCTCATTCTGCCCCCCTTTATCTTTTCCTCTTGCACTGGCAGCGACTTGTTAGTTGTTTGTGTGTTCGGTTGAATAAGCTTTGTGTTGACCAGCATATGGAGGGCAAGCATGAACTAGTGAATGGAAAATCCCACAGCCTAACAAGCTCTGTGCTCGTGGATGGTCCGATCCAGACCCAGATCTTGACTCCTTCTCGGTCAGCTGGGCCTCTTTCTACTACTGGAGAGGAAACTCAGATCAGAGAGACAGTTTCCAAGATGAATCATTCTGCAAAAATGACACAAAAAAAGTTTTGTTTCGAGAGAATGCAAGGAAGAGATAGGAACATGTGTTTCAACATATTAATCCCTAAACAGCCCATTATAAGAAACGTGCCAGCCCCTCTTTCTTCACTGTGCCCCTGTGGCCCTGACCACTTCCCTCCAGGTGGCCGTGCCATAGTTCAGATCAGGCTCTGCACGTGACACTGCTTATAACACCACGGCTGAGCCTGCTTTGTAGGAGGCCACAGCCGATTTGTGTGATCCAAACAATGGCCTTAGTTCTCTTGTCCCCCTCCCTCACCACCGCCTCTGCCCTCACTCCCTCAGACTGGAAAAGTGCATGTGATCCACCTCTATGAGTAGCAGCTTAAAGAATCCACTCGTGTCTGAAATCCAGTGTGCCGCAATCTTGTTTTGATGGATGCTCAGAGAAGAAAGGCTTTGTGTGACTCTCTCTCGGTGACTCCATACCGTGTTAATGTTTCTTGCAGTGCAACCTTTATGATGGCTGAAGCAATGTGTGTCTGTTTGCACATCTTCAGACCAACCTCATGAGTCAGAAAGACAAGTGGAAAAAGTGAAACCTGTCCTGTAATCTGCTGTCGTCTCTGTGACGTCTGTAACAGAGAAGTGAAGCCTTGGCACAATATCTAGTTCTCCATAGGAAAATAATTGTCAAATCTCGGGCCTCAGTGCTCACTCGCACAGTCTAAGGATAACCTTCATGGGTCAGTAATGGAGACACCTTTTCCATTTCCCTGGGCGTCCTAATTGAGCTACAGAACAGAATAGTTGTGGATCTTTTCCCGAACTATTCAAGGAGCTGTGTAGAGGAACAGAGCAAATAGAAATTTCTCAAGAAAAAAAAGGTTTGGGCCTGCTAACCTGGCTCACTCACAGTAGGGGAATGTTGAAGAAAAGACCCTGTTTAATTCAAATTAGCAATGCCTTTTCCACTGCGGCCCCACCGACCGCTGCCAGCTCGCACAAGAATGAAGCCTTGTGGGGCTCTGTCCACTTCCTGTGAATGAGGTGTTTCACTCTGTCTTCTCCATCTGCCCTCTCTCGCCTTCTCTTCCTCTGTTTCTTACAGTGTTCATTTTCCACATATTGCCCTGCCACTTCGACACATACTGTAAATGGGTCAACAGATGTTGGATGAAAAATGAAGGGAGGAGATAAAAAAAGAGAGAGAGTGAGAAGGAGGAGGGACATCCAACAGTTTGGCTCCCCACATGTGCTGAGAAAGACCAGCCCTGCAGAGAAGTGATCGGTTTTAAATAAAGTTCAGAAAACAAAACAGGAAAGGAAGCATTTCATGCATCTTGCTTGTATTCATATCTACTATTTTATTTAGAAATTGATAGCAACTATTAATTATTTACTGTTCTGAATTATATCGCCATTGTTCTTAGAGTATTTTTCATTTAATCTGTGAAGGTTTGAAGGAGTAGGTCAACCTTTTGTGAAATATTCTGTTTTACTTTTCTTTTCTTGTTGAGAGTGAAACAAGTTCAACACCACTCTCATTTCTATTTGCCAAATATGAAAATAGAGCTAGCAGGTGATTAGCTAAGCTTGGCAGCAGAAGGAAACCCCCAGGTTGGCTCCCTCCAAAAAAACAACAACAAAACGCTGAGCAACACCTCTAAAACTCAGAGAAGTGATATCTTCTGTGTAAAATGAATTAGCCATTTAGACCATCAGCACAGGGACATCTTAGAGCCTTGCAGTCATTGCTAGGTTGCCTGGCAACTGGTGGGTCTCTCTAGAAATCCAGATGGGCATGGTTTTTCAGGACGATGACCATGTGAGCGTTGTTTCTCAGTAAGTTGTGTATTTGACCTCGCATCTATGCGCATGGAAAGTGAAAGTCTGCCTTTTCAGAGTGTTTGGGTGGTAATAATATTACTCTCTCATATTATGAGAGTTTTGTTCTGGAAAGCTTCAGGTGATGATGGTGGAAAGATGGACAAATACTATTATCACAGCAAGTCGTGCTGGTTGAATATTCTTCATTTGACTTCCATGCAAGCAACAAGCATTCCTGTCCCATGTGTAGGCAGAGGTTTGGGATTTTGACTTTCTGAGGACTTTTAGCATTTTCTTTTTGTTTTCAGATATTTAGAATATATTGTCAGTTGCAGTTTGGTTACTACTTGGTTAGGGTTTGGGGAACAAAATGACTTGGTAAGGCTCCGAGAACAAAATACTTGGTAAGGGTTAGGGAACTAAGTTCATTGGTAAGGGTAAGAGGGACAACACTAGGTAATGAGTTTTAAACAACAAAACTACTTGTTTAGGGTGAGATACCAAGTTTTTTTGGAGTCCTGGCAGCTGGTCACCAATAATTATTTAAGCACATAACTCCCCATTAACCATAAATTATTCTACATGTCATTTCATCCTACATTTGTAAGATATAATGTCTTAATAAGAGGTACCAGTAAGCATATCGTTGAACCGGGCCAGCTGTTTCCCCCTTTGTGCTAAACTAAGCTACTATAATCACCTGATTGCCTTCATCTTAATTTTGTAGTGCACATATATGAAAGTGGTGTCAATCCTCTCCTATCACTCTCAGGTATGTGAAAGTGTGTTTCCCAATATGTCAAACTATTTCTTAAACATATCCTCCCATCTGCATATATTATAGTCAACACATTAAATGTGTGATACAGACAAATATCTTAAAAACAACAAGCCTCTGAACAAATGTGTAGTCGTGACTACAATATATTCATTATGTGTAATAGCTTTTATCAACACGTACATGTTGTCAAACTACTATATATGGTTAGATTTGCTAATTAGTGTTTTGTGTTGTAATTATTGCTCCAAAACTGAATCACTGTCTCTGCCGGGAACATTGCTCATCAGTCATGTCACAGCCCATAGACTTGAACAGTGGCAACGACAGTTTGAAGAGTTCTGGGCAACACATCGACTGGTTGGACTTAGTGACAGAAGTAGTGCTGAGTCATTAGTCTCTTTGTGGATAGAAGACTGGCCAGAGTCACATGGCAGGAAACACCATCCAAGAAAAAGAGTTCAGTAAAAAGGTCATTAAGGAGAAAAGCCCTTGCTGCTTGTCCAATGATCATAGCCGAGCCTTTACTTCTGTATTGAGTTAAAGCTGCATGGATTTACTGCAGTGTTTTAGCCAAACTCATATTCATCCATGATGTATTGTTTCCCACAGATCCCAGAGTCCTCTCTTAGCACACACTACAGTACCAGGCCTACGTGCCACTACACTGGCGTGCTTACTGTCAGTGTTTTGCCTCTGGGGTGGATGTGTGTGTGCTGTAGATGTAGTGAAGGTTGTCATTTGGCAAGGCCCTGTTTGGATAATGGTGTGTTTGTAATTCCTGCTAGTTTTCTCTAGTGGCCATCTTTTGCTGCCACAATGGTTCTTTGAATGTCTGCCTTGTGGTTCTGCCTGCTAAGTTGGCAACAGGAAAAGATGAATGTCAATCCAGGATGGATGAGAAAGGGGTTGCAAGTACTGGGGAACAAAGTAAAGGAACCAGCATTAGAGAAAAAACGGAACAAACCTGCCTGATTTCTTGATCATTTTAGAATCTATGCAAACTTTTTTCCTCCATAGGGAAATTAATTTGTCTTTGTGAAGACATTTAATGAAACAAAATGCAGATGACGCACAAGAGGACCTCACACGATGTGTAATGTTTTTGTAAACATTGTGTAAGACGTAAAACTTTACAGCCTGCAGCTCTGTCAGGGTTCATCTTCTTTTTCAGAGATACTTTATTGATTTCTTAGGGAAGAGGATTCACTCTGCAAAGATTTGAGAAACCAAACTATGTAACAAACTGAATTTCTGTTTTGATGTTTATTCTTGAATCCCTGAAGGATATGGTATTTTTTGTTGAACTCTTGGATCTATTTCTGGTGAATGTTATGTGAATTTGCCTGACACTAACCTGCAAAAAGTGGATGGATGGATTCATTAAGTTGGTAACAAAACAAGCATCGTTCAGGAACCTTTATCGAAATCAAGGTGTCAGTATCACAACTGTATTTGTTTCCCTTATCTGTCTGTTTTCCTTGATGTGGGGTAAGCTGGCAGTTAGTGACGCCACACCTGAGCTTGTGCTTAGAACAGGAAACAGAGGGGTTGCTTGTCAATTTGTTGATCAGGACGAGCTCAGCATCTTTGACTGCCATTGATACCCAATAACTGTGCACCTGAGGGATTTTTCGAAGCCAGTCCTCACCATGCCCATTTGTAGTGTAATTCACATTCTGACTGTTGCTGCGCACCCACTGCAAGTTACTCCTGTAACGGTTTGTGATGCGATCCATCACAGTGGTGCCATCCACAGATATGAAGGGACAGAAAGCATGATATGCACTCACTCAGCTAAACGTTTCTGTGTTGCTCCAGTCTGACAAATATGTTGTCATCCTCGCATAGCGCCTGCTGTCTGTCAGAAAGTCTGTCATCCACTGGCAGAATGGGAGGGCAGTGTTTTATAAAGATTGATTTTAAAGCATGTGTGCTTCACTGAGCAGTTTATAGTCAAGATAAAATGGATGAGGAAGACGCGGGAAAAAGGCACATGTCGAAGATCTCAGGGTTAGAGCAATCTTCAGAATCATAGCTACACAGCACCGCACAGTATGTGCCCTCATGGCTCCATGCAAGCCCTCTTGCAGGCAGGGTATGTGGAGACGCACAGCTGGAGCTGTGTTCACAGATAAGGAGGGACACTGGAATTTTCATATCCATTTTGGCACAACATCCCACTTGTGTTTCTGCCTGCTGCGAACGGTTCTTCTGAGCAAACCTGAGCAGAAAAAAACTATTTTAGTCTCAAAAGTAAACCAAAGTATGCTGAGCTTTGAATTTTTTACTTTATTATACAACTTTAATTGGGTACACATCCAATATACATCAGAGCAATTAATAATGCAACTAAAAAGACTGATTAGTCTTAGTTTTGTGTAGTGGTTTTATTTGTGTCAGTAAAGTCTTCCGCAACATTACAAGATGTCTAATGCTTCTCTAATTCAAATGTATCTAGCCATCAGGATTGATGTGTTGGATTAGTCTTAATTTGGATTATGAAATGAAAAATGAATGGATACAGTAGCAGAACCAGAATCAAAGCAAAACAAATTATTATGTTTCTTGTATTAACTATGGGTGTGTCTGAGTGTTAAATTAACTGAGCACAGACTGAAAACAGCATAAATCCAGCTGCAATAAAAAATGTAACTCCTTACTTTCTCATTTCAGTTTACTGCGTCTGTGTTTGTCTCCCTCAGGTCCACACAGTACCGTATCCCGCTGCCCACCCAATGAGTACCAGTGCGGAGGAACAGAACTCTGCATCCACATGAGCAAGCTGTGTAACGGGGCTGCAGACTGCACCGACGGCTGGGATGAGGGCCCACACTGCAGAGGTATCACTGTTACACAGACTTGCAGTTCAATAATACTGTTCTTGTGCTAGTTCATAATGTCTGTGGTGAGTCGGAAGTCTGTCTTGGTTTTTATTGTTGTTAATTGTTGCTTGCTTGTTGTACTGTTCTCGCCCCTGCAAATATTCATGCTGTGAAGTCGCAGCAACAGACTGATGCACCACATCAATGTGAAATACCATGCTGAATGTGTTTTTATTTTTTTTCCCATCAAGCAGCAATTCTGTATGCAATATTGAGACACGACAAATCTAATATATTTTACATCCAGTGTCTGATCACTGTGGGCCTGTTACTAATTTTTAACAGGATCACGTCACAGAAAATGTATTTTTTCTTCGCGAAATATGAATTGAGTCATTATGACATTTGTCAACCATCACATATGATTAGTTCTTTTGCCGGAAAAGTCAAAATCCGATAATGTCTGTTTGACATGATGAATGGATCAGATACGGTGTTTTTTACTTTTCCTTATTTTTTGCCCTTCAAACCCACCGTCTGGTTTTGGAGGTTAAGATGAATCTGCTTGTTTGATTACAGGAGGTTTATTTTAATTTTATAGCACTAATAGTGAAAATACAGAGGAGTTGATGGCTATAGGACTCTGGAGGGGAAGTTACCATATAAGACAGAGCTTTCAGGGTTAGATATGGATGGATGTAGAGAGCTCTGTGGGGAAGTTGGGGACAGATAAGTGAGAGATACAGAACATTTGGGATAGACTTTTAGGGGAGAAATTAAACGTTGTATTAGGGTTCGGACATAAATTAAATTAAGGAAGTTATCATTTTGAAACCAGAAACTAGGAAGCAATTTATGATGAGGCCAAAGAATGTGCTGACCACACTAAGAGACAAATTATACCCAATTGTGTAATAATCCTACAGTAAATGTCTGTCGAGATGAATTATTACAGGAAAGGAAGAATGTCGAAAGGGAGCTCAAAGGGCGCTGAGGACTTCCTCTATTGGATGTCTGTCAAAAGGTTAAAGTGATAGATAATCAGAGTTTGTCAAGCTGTTTTTTTGTCTCAAAGAAAATTTAATATTTTCATAATTGATTAATCATTTCAGTCATATTTCATGTCAAACATTTGCTGCTTCCAGCTTCTCAAAGGCATCTATCATAATTAAGCAATTAATAAATGAATCGTGAAAATAACAAGAAGATTAAGTTATAATGAAAGTAATTGTCTTACTCCTAACAGAAGTCGTATAGATTTTAAACTACCCAGCAGAGCATCATTACTGCTGCTTAATTTCTATATACGCTGAAGTAGATATGACTCTTGAACAACCTGTTATTAATAGATTTCCATTTTGCTTGACACATTGCAAAGTCTCACCTCCAACTTGCACAAAATCCAACAACAGAGAATCTTCATGAACCAAAACAAAAGGTTGAATTATTATTAATCCCGAGGTGCCTCTCACATTTTGATTGGAACAGTGAGCGCACCTGTCTTTTCGTTTTATTTTCCGTCTCCCCACAAAACCTTCAGTGAAAAAAAATCTGTTTGGATGAAATATTTATGAAAGGAACGTTGGAGAGAGGCACCGGGAAAGGACGTGAAGTTTCCATTTGTTTTAAGGTGAGAGCAGAGGGGACAAACCTGCTGTCCATCACCGTTCATTTCGGGGTTTAAACTTAGTTTTAGGGTTCAGGTCAGGATTAGTTTAAATACTTGGGGCTTTGAGTGTTTGTTTGTGTCTGCAACACACATACTTGGCCTCTGATGTACTTTAATTTTGCCCCAAAGTGAATATTTTCGCGCATGTGTCACTGTAGGTTGTTGACATTGTTGCCCATGTTGGTTTTTCTAAACACATCTCAGTTGTTCGGTGCTCAGACTTGTTTTGGCAAATTCCGGGCATGTCTGTAATTTGAACTGTGGTTGTTCCAGCAAGCCTCTGGAGTGCAGCAGGCAGACTTGTGTGCTACTGTCTGTAATATTTAATGCATTGCACCGGGCACTGGATATACTGAGCAACTCCAAAGTCAGAGTAACAGCTAAAATTGAAGAAACTAAAGAGTAATCTGCTGATTTGTGTGGTTTCATTTTTTCTTGCTCAGCAGTTATTGCTCTTCAGGTTCAAGTTTAAATTTATTATTGATTTAGAAAATTAATTCGGTCAGTCACGCAGAAATGCAGTGCGTATGGTAGAGTATAGCACCAACACTGTGGGCTTCTGTTTCTTTAATCCTTTAAAATGTGGCGAGATTCTTGATCCTCTCCTCCCGGAGGTGGTGTGGTAGTGTGAATTGTCCACCAGCATCTGTGGGCAAAGTGAATCACTTGTGACTGATAGATCTCAGCAGGGTTTGACATGACTGTGTCTGTTTGACTGTGACTCACTGTGTCTTGATTTATATCTCACAGATATGCAGCGCGCTGTTGAAAACTCTGCAGAGATTCCATTATGCATCAGTCAGCTGACTGGATGGTGTGAGTGTAGCGTGTTGTGATCGTGTCCCTCTATATTTACTGTGTGTCTGTGTGTGTGTGTGTGTGTGTGTGTGTGTGTGTAGCCTCGGGGATGTTCGAGGTTAGCGCGCCGCGGAGGTATTGATTGTGAGTGCAGGGCAGAAAAGTTTGTTGACTGGGTCTCTGACCTTCCTTTACAAAGTCTGTATCAAATATTTGTTTTACTTAAAGGAGCAATCTGCCTTCGATTAACTTCAGAGCTCAAAAGGTCGTCGTATTTGAATGACTTTAAAACATGATAATCACATGTTGATGTGATGCGTATGTCCATCTCACGAATGTAGAGTCCAGCTTGACTGTTGCTGCAGTCATCTTCTCCTCAATCAATAGGTCTCTAGCACTAACAGGAAGTAAACATTTGCACGTATTTTTTTCTCCTCTGCTAATCTCACGGTGTTGGCAAATTTGTATAAAAACAACCCCCCCCATTAATTTCAGGTTTAAAATGCATTGTAATGCGCGTTACTCAGATTTGTAGCGAGTAAAATATTACCCCTTTTTTTTTTGTAATGCCTTATATTACTGTGTTACAGCAAAAAGTAATGCATTACAGTAATTGCATTACTTTTGTAACGCGTTACTCCCAACACTGGCTATTAATCTATCGATCCCCAGTTGTGATAGCAGTAAAGGATCATATAACAACTTCATGACCCATGGAGAAGGAGCAATAGGTGCTATTTTAGGGATAATGTGGTTATACTTTCTCTTCTGCAAAAAACACGTCAGACATACAACAGAGAAATGTTTGTATGCTTTAAAACATGTGATCACTTTGCGTAGTCTTGATCAAAACAAACAGAGATAAACAGAGAAACACATTTCATCGTTGGAAAAACAGAGTCATTGCCAACTTCTCCCAAGCTTGTTTTTCTGTACTTGTGCTGCTTTTGTACTGAGCTGTTGTTCACTTATGCTCCGCTTATTGGCTTGAATGAGTTTTGCAATTCTCTTCACTCTCATCGGTGACGCATTCTGTTTGAATAGAATGTGATAGAATAGAAATGAATGTTTTTTTTTGTCTCCAAGGACAAATTCAGGGTTTGTATGAGTCAGTTTCTGAATTGCTGACATGTAGTTGACTACAATCAGCAACACTTAGTTTCTCTTGGTGGTTTAATGCTGATGATGAGCTGATGGGGAACTGAGCTGACCACTTATTATTTATGTGTGCCTCATTGTCAGGAGGAGGACTATTGTTAGTCAAGTATTTACGCCCTTCAGCTGTAAGTCTTGTTCAGAAAGCTTCAGCTTCGGCAGCTGTTACCTGCAGTCATGCCTCTCCTGGTGTCTGCTGCCGGATAGCATGCAGCAATATGAAGGAAATCGGTGAACACAGTAATTTTTTGTGGATTTATATTGGTATGTTTAATGGATTGTAATATAATTATACACAAATCAACCTCCTATTAAAAACCAAGGATGCTATTAACAATGTCAGAAACATGTATAAACACCTTGTGCTTCAATAGCTGGTCGTTTCTTTATACAACGTCTGTCACCCTCCTGTCCTCCTACGCACATTATACCAACAACTCATTTCTGGCTTCTCTCCCTCTCCAGAGTTTATATCCAACTGCTCGCACGCGGGATGTCAGGAGAACTGTGCGGTGACTCCAGGAGGGCCCGCTTGTTACTGCAAGACTGGTTATGAGATCAGCCCAGATGGAAAGGCATGCAAAGGTGAGTTCCTCTAAGCATTGGCCACCTTCTCGCCCTCCTTGATATGAGAGGTCTGCAAAAAATAGAACATTTTATTACTGCATGAAGAGACAAACAGCCAGCGCATGACAGGATGAGGGCACCGCTGGATATCTGTAATTTGTTGCACCGACAACACACATTAGCTTACGTCAGGCTCAGTCTTGGACTGTCCTCTGGACTCCATTGAGGAGGTGGGTGAGAGGAGGATGTTAGCCAGGCTGACATCAATTATGGACAACCCCTCTCACCCACTACATGAGACTGTGGGGGCCTTAAGCAGCTCCTTCAGCAACAGACTGTTTCACCCACGGTGTAAAAAGTAACGCTACGGCAGGTCATTCATTCCAACTGCTGTCAGACTGTTCCACACCAATAACCCTTAACGTAGCACCATAAGCACCTACTTATCTTGCACTACTTACCAATTCTACCTCTGCCATCTTGTGCATTTATCCTGTGCAATAATACTATTTTATTTTTTTTACATATTCATATTCATACACTGAGTCTGTTTATTTTCAAACACTGCATTTTAAACACTGTATTTATTTATGCATCCAACCTTCAACAAGGCAATACTCTGACACTTTATTTAAATGTATACAATGCATATTTTTGCCTCCTGTATATAATGCACATAGCATATTGTCCTTTCTATATTTTATCTTTTCTCTCTTGTTCTAAATCTTTTTTAGTATTTTAAGTCTTGTACTTATTGTATGTCTCTATGTCTGTCTACCTGCTACTGTGACAAGAATTTCCCCGATGTGGGATGAATAAAAGTCTAAAGTCTTAAGTCTAAAAAGTGGCTTACGTGTCTGGCTGTCTGGTAACTCCACATTAGTGCTGGACTTGGTTTTTCCTTCAAAGCTGTGCCAGGTGTTTACTCAGGTTTGGAGAGCACACAGGGGGTAGTTCAGGGGGCCTGGGAGTGTGGAGAATTTCCCACAACAGAAACAAACCTTCACTGGCATTGATATGATATTATGGATGTTTTGTGCAACAAGCCACCTTTAGTGAATCACAAACTGAGAAACAGACACACAATTGTTAGTTTATTTTTAAGTTAATAGTAGACTCCGAGTGATGTCTTGGTTGACTGCTTTGTCATTTATACAAGTTCATTGTTGAACTGTGAAAAAAAGTATAAAAGAAATGATAAAAAAGTCAAATTTAACAATAGAAAAATAAAAATGTTTTTATATCCACTGACATTTGACCTATTTTCAATTTAACATGGAACAAAGAGAAGATAATTAATGTTCAAACTGATCAACTTTAATTGCATATTCAGTAAAACATTCTGAATTTCAGTCCTGCAACAAATAAAGTGAGAAGAACCACAGTGACCCAACTTCTTTGGAGTCGGGGTTGTATTTTCTGTTCTTACCAATTTCTTGACTTGAGCAGTAAGACCGTCTGTTGTTTCTGTGGCTCAGATTTCGATGAGTGCAGTTTGTACGGGACCTGCAGTCAGTCCTGTACCAACACTGAAGGCGGCTACACCTGCTCCTGTGTGGAGGGTTACCTGTCCCAGCCAGACAACCGCTCGTGCAAGGCCAAGAATGGTAAGAAACAGCAGCAAACAACAGTTTGACCGACTCTGTGGGGGACGTTCTCTTTGCCTTCCTCCTGCTCACCATTAGTTGTGTCCATGCTACAGTTCCAGTCGACCGCCTGCCTGTCTTGTTGATCGCCAACTCCCAGAACATCCAAGCCACCTCCCTGAGCGGCAACACGGTTCACAGCCTGCTGTCCACCAGCACCAAACAGACCACAGCCATGGACTTCCTGTACGCCGAGGAGACTGTCTGCTGGATCCACGTAGGAGACTCCCCCGCGTCCACGCACCTCAAATGTGCCAGGATTCCCAATCTGAAGAGCTTCGCAGAGGAGAGGGTGATCAACATTTCCCTCAGCCTGCACCGTGAGTACACCGGCAGATTGCAACTTCTGCATAGTACATTAATAAAACACGCTGAAATGGTTCTACTAGTTTTGAGTGAACAACAGTATGATCTCCAGAGTCCTGAGCACACAGTGTTTATAACTGAACACATGCCGAATACTTAATGCAACAGCGGAAAAAAACAAAGACTGTGTACTTTGTTTGTTTTCTTTAGTATATTTTATCCCTGGAAGTCACATATACAGGGAATTTTCTGGGCACATTTCAGTAGCTCATGTGGCAAGTCAGAGAGAAAACACTGCACACCAGCACACAGCGACCTGCCAAACATCTCATCATTTCTTCAAGCCGAATTTTCTATTCTCTGTCTAAAGGTGTTCAGAATTCACTCATGATGCATCACCCTCTCCTAATGTGATGAGTGTTTGCGCAGTTAGGTCCCATTTGAGAAACAGTCGCACCCTTTCTCTTAAGCATACAAAGGCGAGAGGAAGAAGGCTGTATTTGAATAGTATTTCACTCAGAAAAATACATTCAGTGCTTCCATTATTCGTGCGGGCCTGGCTAAAAAGAAGCATAGGCGTGATGCGTGCAGTGCGGTGCGGAACAATGCAAGATGAAAGTACAGAAAAAGGCGGCTCAGCAGATGTCCATTTTGCACACGGCTCCTGCAGCAGGTGGAACTTGGAGCACACAGTAAAAACACACCGAATTAGATGCCTCTGTTATTCATCCAACAAACCAGAAGTTATTGTAAGTGACCTGTGCTTTTGGCTTTCAAAGGTCAGTCTGACCGAACAAAATCCAATCACATCATATCAGTTTTATTTATATAGCCCCCTTTACAATCTGAACGGTGAGCATCATCCTCCATTCGAGTGAGGAAAAACTTGCCATATTGAAAAAAAAAAAAACCTTAACAGGGGACAAAGTTGAAGGAAACCTCATGATGAACTGCAGAGGAGGGACAGACATGCAGTTGATGTCGCATGTACGGAACAGAGCAGCAAAGTTTCAGTTTACAAATCTCAGGTACAGAATATCGGATACAGGGAAACTATATCAAATATATGTGAGGAGTATGGATCCAGGGGGACAGACTGAGACGTAGGTGAAGAAAAACCTTGGGCTGCAGTCCTCAGCTGATCCTCACCTTGAATTCTTATTTTGTCTGGTCTGCATCCCTTGCAGACGGTGCTTTGGCTGAGCTTGTTGGTCTGAATGTTTCAAATGTAAACAGGTGGAAACATTTTTTTAAAATTGGCATCAAAAACTCTAACCCTAACCCTGTGGAAATGACAGGACCTTTATGTTAATCACAGAGTAACTTACGCTACGTTGCCCACAATAATGATGGTATTATGATACAGCAATTATGCAATTATCAATATGTTGCAAGACAATCATCTAATGCTACATGACACTATCTTTCTAACTTAAAAATAAAAAATGCCCCTAAAAAGGCAAAGGGCAGGAATTGTGTATTTATTTACTGCATTGTGGTGTCAGTTTGACAGTTTCACAGGATTTAACATGAAGTCAGATGAAACAATGTACAAAAAGTCCAGAGTCTGCATTGTGCCATCATTTCAATGCACCACATATTTAGATACAAATATCATAAATAAGAGGAAATATCATGATATATCGCCCTATTAATATTTTGTCCCACCCCGAGTGCTAAGCTCTTCTGTGCTTATGCAAGGCCAGTGAGTCAGAGACGATGTGGCAACACATTAAAAGCAGCTGTGTTTTTCCATGGCTCATGTTTCATATAAAAAAAAACCAACAAAAAAACAACACTCAAGAGTCTTTGGTCGGTACAAAAATGAAACCGAAAGACAAACTTGGAGATCCACAGTAAGGAGTGTGATTGAATACAGAATGTGTACTTGCCTGTGGACAACCTGTGGGTCAGAAGCCTCCACGCACACCTCCCGTTCCCCCTTCCCTCCTTCGCTTTTTCACTCCCTCCAAGCAGCCGATCTTTCAGGCAGCCTCTCCTCGCTGTGAATCAGAAGGAGAGCAGCCGCAAAAACAACACGTTTATCCACAGAAGGCCAACAGGAATGCGTCATTGTACTATCTCTGAGGAAGTTGGTTAGCAAGTTGGTTTATAACTATCTGTGTTGTCATTCTTATGGGCAAACATTGATTATGTCACTCAATGCTATGTTGTTGAACTGAAACAACATAGCGTTTCTCTCTCACTCAGTCATTATATTTGTATTCTCTGGCCTGTTCTCCCCAGATCTGCCGATGAGACTCGGTGTATAAATCAAATCAAAGTTTCATTTTCATTATGAAATTATAATAAACAAATGTTTATTTGTACAGCAATTTTTAAATGAAACAGCTGAAAAAATGAAATAGCTACAAAGTGATTTACATGGATTGAACCAGGATTAAAAACACATTTCAGGACTAAGGCAAACAAAACAAGACACAGTAGAAGATTTAGGGAATTTCTCATGTGCTTCACTCTGGAACAACCCAAACCAAATAGCTTAACAGAATAAAGATGAATCAAATAATGATCCAGCAAGTAGTTAAAACAAGATAAAAAAAAAAATGTATACAATGGTGGAGCAATTAAACTATACAGAAATATAAATACAGATTTATTCCTCTCCTTTCTCCTCTTCTTCTTCTTCTTCTTGTCTCTGTTTTGTTTCTTGCATACAAGCATTGTGACCGATCGCATCAACTCAGTGCGCAGCGGCTTGTCTGCGCTCGCATCCTTTTTTCCACGTGACTAGAGAATGCATTAACATGACAGAAATTACTTTCTCGGTGCAGACCTTCAGAGAAAATGAAGAGACCCGAATGATGACAGTGTGGCAGCTCTGTCCTCCACATGCACGCACTTCGGTGTATAGCTGTCATTTGGAAATATGCTCACTTCAGACCAGATGATATTAGACAAGCGCTGCGCAGTGAAAATTATGCATGAGGCATTTTGGCGTCCGTCACACACAGTAATAAGATGAACTCAAGCCTGATGCACCTCTCGGTCTGTAGTGAGCCACACCTCATCTGTTATCAGCAAATTACAGAATACAATACAGCCCTGCGTAAGCCTGATTGATCTTTCAGGGTCATGGTGGAGACCCCCCTAGATGTTGCAGGACTTTTACATAAATAACATACGTTGCATTTGTGCGTAATAATTATGATCAGACAAATCAAAAGAACGAGGATTAACACCGCTGGCTGCGGCTGTCATCATGCAGCCTCGGCTCAACTCGACAGTTTAAGGACCAGAAGAATTTGCAGGAAATTCCAGCAGCTTCAGCTGAGTTCTCCACGGCTGCACACACACACACACACACACACACACACACACACACACACACACACACACACACATACACACACACACACACACACACACACACACACACACACACACACACACTGCAGTGCTCGTGGTGTGTAGGCGCACCCAATCGACACATGTGCGCACACACAAGTACAATAGAGAATGGGCAGGATGTGCACGTCTTACGTTGAAGGATTAGAGCTGTATTGCCGAAATAAGGAAGCAATTTAAGGGCACTTCCTGTATTCAAGTGACAGTGTAGTAGTTACTTTCATGTCAGTGTGTGCCTGAGTGAGATGAGAAAAAAGGTTTAGAGATGCTGTTTGAAGGTGTTTGATTGTTAATGAGGCAAAGAAAAGAGTAGAGAAAATAAAATCTTGGTTAGTTCCGAAAGTGACTGTTTTTCAGAATAAAGCAGCCTTGTATGAGACATGAACTGGTCTTTTTTGTCAACATTGTACCAGGAGCCAAGGGTTGTAACACTAGAGAGTGCAAGACATAAAACTTCTGACATAAAACATTGAACATAAACTTAACAAATTTGTGCAAAAAACGATATAGACTATAAGACATTGTGACTGCTGCAAACCATAGCTGCCATTAAAAAACACATCCACGTACACGTTTATTCAGGCTCTGTCAATAAGCGTACTTAACTTTTGAATGATTTCAACTAAGATCCTCGAAAATTGCCCCTTTAAATTCACAGTGACTTAGAAAAATGATGTCTGGACTATCTGAAGGGCTGCATCCTTCTACCAGTCAGAGGGGCCGCAAACAGGATGCTCAGTGTCAGCACAAACTAAAAATATGCAAAGGGAAGATTTTGCTCATCTGTTCCGGTCCATAATCTCGTAAGCAGGTTTATGTTTACAGTCAACAGGGAAGTGGCCAGCAGCAACCAATGGCAAGGGGTGAACATACAGGAAATGATGCGCGTGTGGCTTGAGTGACTCATGACCTCAGTATGCCACAAATGAGTTGTCCAGATGTGTCTCCACCCTCACCCCTCCTCTCTCTCTCTCTCTCTCTCTCTCTCTCTCTCTCTCTCTCTCTCTCTCTCTCTCTTTTTCTCTCTCTCTCACTTTCATGACTTTCACTTTGACTCGTCTTTTTTTCATAGTCTCACTTTGTTTGCCCATGTTTCAACATACACTCACTCTCATTCTAAATTCGACATTGTCTGTTTCTTCTTGCCCAGTGCTAATTAAACTAGTCACTCAAAACCATTGTCAGACATGCTAGAGGTTATTTAAGCCCTGTGGAAAATGTTACTTCTTACTTTCTTAGGTTTTAGAGTTGACTAAGTGTTTGCTTTAATTAAAAAGAGTTGAATAATAATATCTGAAAATCACTGCTCACCAAATGAAAAGCCTGCTGGAGGTGCTGCAGCTGAGATTTAATTTATCCGAGCACCCGCACACTCCAGTCATGCTAAAATGCTCACAGCAATAACGCTAACATGCTGATGTTCAGCAGGTTTAATGTTTACCATGAACCAGTTTAGCGTCTTAGGATGCTAACACGTACTATCAGCACCGAACACTAAGTGTAGCTGAGACATTCATCAGTTTAAAGAGTTAATCTAATAGTTCGTCAGATGTTTCAGTGATATGTAGCATTCCCAAAGCATTTTAAAGGTGCAATAAGAATTATAGTTGAAAACATTGAAAAAAATCCTAAAATTATCAACAAAATGTGAAGTTTTGACAGAATGACAGTTTTGATGTTAGGCGTCCATGTCTTGCGGAGATATCTATTGAAGTTGGAATGCTAACCAGCTAGCCCTCGCCTGTCCTGGTCCAAAGCTCCTTTGCTAGTTGTGCAAACACCAACACCAACACAGCTGCTAGCTCCACAGCTTACTGAGCTAACTAGCTGACGGCAGATACAGTTGGCAGCAGGTAGCGGATAAGCTGCCCCTGGTTTATTTAGATAATGAATTTGACAAGTGACCAGTTTTTACATATTGCACCTTTAAACATTTGTTATTGTTTTTAAATCACTCTAAGGATGTGCATCCACTTTAAATTTGCCTCTTGACTTATTTTTTTTGATTTCAAGCATATATTGAATGACCTGTGCAGCTTTCAGACATAATTTGTTGTAAACTCTGGTTAGGAACGCCTTATTGCAGCTGCCAACAACCTCTGACTACATACAGTCTGGCTGCATATCAGTTTAATCCATTGATGCATACATGTGGTTGCCGAGAGTTCTCTCGGTACGGAACCCAAAAGTGAAACTGAGATGGATTCACCCATTCAATAGTAGACCCTGCTGCTCCACACCATGCACAGGAGGGCTGATCCCAGAGCTGTCACTAAGCCTCCCTCCCTTCCCTGCTTGTACTGTTAGAGCTACAGTACCTGCTCCCCGTGCTCAGTGAGCTACAGTGTGCTGCTGCTTAGCACAGACACTGGCCTAAAATCTCCTTAAGAGGTCATGTGCTGTTAAAAGGCAAGCCAGTCAGCACATTTCCAAATCTTCTCTCTCCATTCAACACTATATTCAGCTTTTAAATCTCTAGCTCTCCCTCACTCTCTCTTTCCCTCTCCCCCTTTTTTTTACTCGCACACATTAGCCCTGAACTATGAATTTCATTTTAGTCTTTAGTCAATCCTCTATTCCAGCAAATTATCAACTCTCTTTCCTGTCTAGCTTTGTACGGCTTCTATCAACCTCTGTTTGTTTTTGTTGGTGTATCTCCCCCCCCTGCTTGTGTGTTTTCCGACGCGACGCCTGCGCCAGATGCCACTGGGAGTATGTTGGAGTGCGTGAGGCTGACGAGGGGAAGTGGGGGGTTGGTGTTAAAGCTCCAGTCACAGTCCTGAGGTATCTAACCCATTCAAGCTCCATTAAAACTAATGCTACTCATATAAATACACTATCGATCCTCTTTGTCGGTGGCGTACTAAGAGCAGTAGGTGCCTGTGAAGATGTATGTCCCTGACTTGCGCTCCTACACGTAGTTGTTGGAGTAAAACAGCAGCCTCGCGGTGCCCCATTTAGCAGCACATTTTGTATACATTATATAGACATCCACTTGTTTTTCTTAGACCAACTGGGAGCAGAGAGACGAACAAGAAAACACAGAGAAAACAAGTTGTTTAGAGAGAGCACGGAAGGGAAAAAAAAAAATGAAGAAGGCAGCCGGTTCTGTTTTTTCAATTATGCTGTGTTGTTTTTTATAGCTTAGTTTCAGACAGACAGAGCTGCAGTTAATGAATCCAGACTGTTTTTCCACCTCTGGGGAACAGACAAAGAGGGAGGAATGGGGGGGATGATGCATGGAGAGAGAGAGAAGGAGAATGGGAGGAGATAGAAGTCTTTGCTGGAGCCATTTCTGTTTAGCAGAGGTGGAGTAAACGGGGGGCGGGGGTGGTGGACATTTTTTCAGGGCTCTCGGTTAACTTTTTTTCGAATATTGCACAATCCACTCCCCCCCCCCCCTTTTTGTTTATACATTGCTTAATCAGTGAATCAGTGTGTTGTGGGGCAGCTGGAAGCGTTTAAACAGAGAACTCTGTGTTAAAAATTAAGAGCACCTTTGGGAATACAGCCCCTGATTCCCATAAACCTCAGAAATGCTGCTGCACAATGCCCAAGTTTCCTCAGTGGAAATCAGATCTCTCTTTCTCCTTCCTTTCTTATTCTTTTCTGTCTCTTTTCTGTCTCACTATTACTTCCTTTCTTTCTCAGCCCATTTGCATTTTCCTTTTATCCGTTTTCCACTTTTTACTCAAACCCCAAAATATTTGAAAGCGTCCCCCCACTCCCTTTGCTCATTGGGCTCTTCAGAAAAAAGTGTGTCAGTTTCTTCTAAACACGGAGGTCTCCTCTGGAATTACAGTCAGATTTATTGGTCCAAAGCTGGTAAGTGTTCACTATGCACACTCTTTATTGCTGCTATTTTGCAGAGGAATCTGCTTTGTCATTTCCCCCACCCAAGCTTTTCTTTCCTGGTTAGAGAAATTGATCCTCTGGTCTCCTTTAAATCACCACCGTGACCTGATCACCCTGGTAAACATACCACTATATTAGACCTCCACCCTCAGCACGGAGCACTGCGTGACCGAGGACTCTAGCAGCACAACTTTAGCCCTATATCTGAAGTGTGTGTGTGTGTGTGTGTGTGTGTGGATAGTTCAGTAAAGAGCAGAGCTTGTGGCAGCTGTGAAAATACAAATCTTGTGGTTTGCGAAGCCCCCCCCCCTCTCTCACATTAAACCACACAACTACCATGTGAAAGGGTTCATGATGAACTAACAGATAATTAGCTGTCTTCCTCTCTACAGACCACTTTAGCATCTTCCAGCTCATTGTTTTGGTTTTCTGGTTCTGACTTGCTTCAACCACATAGTGTCATTTTTTGGCCTTTATTTGACAGTAGATGCCATCAAATGGGGGATATGTAATATTGAAATATGTCAAAATGTGTGCCTGTCATGCACAAAAAACAATAACGGTGCAACGTTACCTAGCTCG